>JAJIBD010021051.1:0-26024 GCA_021461705.1 Cryptotis parvus
AATTTGAAGAATTAAATAAAGAAATGAATGTGTTATGCACAGAGATTTCTGACTCCATATTTTAAGGATGAGGAATCCCAGTGCAAATCCAATAGCAAGGGGTGATCCAACTAATACCTATTTGTAAACACACCGTAAGGACATTAGGATTAAAAAAAGTTGTACACATTTGCAGTGTAGATAGCCTTCAATTGGCAGAGCCTCACAACAAGCCAGACAACAACTTCGCCCTCACTCCCCTGGCGCCGCCATTTTCCACATTTGGACTTCGCTCTCATCAGAACTCCACCAGCGCCCAGCCCATCTCAGCCCGAATCATCTACACCCACCCTGCAGAGATTATTTCTTTAATCCGGCCCAGGTATGCTGGTCCAGAGACTCTCAGACATGGGGCAGAGCTGTTCCCTTGCTCTCCCTGTGCACAGCCGTTCATGAGGCAGTCGGGAGGCATGGCGGATTCCACCACCTCGGCAGAGCCTTACAACAAGCCAGACCATCCCCCTCACTACACGGGTGCTCCCCGTTTTCCACATTTGGAATTCCCTCTCATAAGAACTCCACCCAGCAGACCAGCCCTTCACAGGTCGGATCATCAACACCCACAATGAAGCAGTTTTTTTTCACATTAATGATCACTTCTTTGTAGAATGGTGAGATCCTGGTGGTGAATCCATAATACAGCTCACAAAGGATCTTGATGTATTGGGTTTGAACACCCTGTTTGGCTAGGGCTTCGATGACTGTTTCAGTATCCACAGAATCAAAGGCTTTCTGTAAATCAATGAACGTTAGACAGAGCGGCGTCTTGTACTCCTTACAAGCCTCGATGGGCTTGGTTACTGTGTGGATATGGTCCATTGTGCTGTATCCTTTCCGGAAACCTGCTTGCTTGCATGGTTGTCCTTCATGTAGTGTTCTTCTAATCCTGTTCAGGATGAATTCGTGTAAACAGCTTGTAGATGACGGACAAGAGGCAGATGGGGTGATAGTTGCCCATGTCATGAATGTCTCCCTTCTTGAACAGTAGAACTGTCCTTCTGGTTTTCCATTGGGAAGGCACCTTGTATTTGGACAGGTAGCCTGTGAAGAGTCGAGGTACTGTATTGATGAGTACCGACGGCAGATTCTTCAGGTGTTTGGGTCTGACTTTGTCTGGACCTGGTGCTGTTCCCTTCTTTACCGATGAGATGACATGTTGGATTTCAGAAGGGAGAATGTTGGGAATGACATATCCATCCTGTGGAATTTGGTATGTGGGCAGGTGGATGTGGCTATCAAAGAGATTTGATTTGAAGTGCTGGATCATCTTCTCCATTACCTTTCTGGAAGATGTGATAGATCCATCAGGGCATCGGAGGGCAGTCATCTTGGTCTTATAGTTGGCGAAGGACAGGCGGGCAGTGCGAATGCTTTTCCCGGCTTCTGCTGCATCTTCCAATATTTCTGCTCTTCTTTCTTTGAGTTCTTCATTTATTGCTTCTCTGCACCATTATCAAGCTTGGACGTTAGCATTTGGTCTCCTGAGGCTCGCAATTTGCCACATAGGCGAATGAGCTCAAGAGTTTCTGAAGACAAGCATCCATTTTTGTCTTTTCTCTCTCAGCATTCTTTGCACAATCATGGAGGTGCTGAACTAGTCGGTTGTATTCTTCAATGATGTCGCCAATGATGGTATCTTCCCATGTTGCTGCAATGGTGCCAAAGACTTCTCAGTTGGTGGTCGTTCTGGGAGTTCTCTTCTTAAACTTGCAGCCTATTCTCCTCGTTGTGGGAAGTAGAATTTTGCACGAAGGAGACTGTGGTTCGATCCTGTTTGTAATTTGGGGACGACAGCTACATCGGTCAGACAAAACCTTCGATTGAAGATGATGTGGTCAATTTCATTGTGGAACTGTTCGCCAGGAGATTCCCATGTCCAACGTTTTGCTTCAGCTTTCTGGAACAGTGAGTTCCCATGAATGGTCTTGGTGGACATGATGAACTCATGTAGTCTCTCACCCTGTTCGTTCCATTCTAGGCCATGGGTCCCGATATGGAGTTCTTCAGCCAATCTTCTTGGTCCTATCTTGGCATTAAATCACCTACTATGATCTTGTAGAAGGTGTGATCTTTTTTATAGAACTCCTCCAATTCCATGTAGAATTTTTTCAATTTCATCTTGTTTGTATGTGGATGTCAGTGCGTAGACAATGAAGATAGAAATTGGGCCACATCACTTCAAGTGTAATCGTCTTATTTTGTTATATACATATATATACATATATACATATATATAAGATATCTATGCAAATGCAGTGTAAGGGATATATATATATATATACAGTGTAAGGGATATATATATATATATAAAAGGGATATATATATCCCTTACACTGAATTAGCATGAATATCCCTTACACTGTATATGTATATTACACTGTATACACTTATATATTAAATATATATTATACTGTATACACTTATTTATCCCTTACATATTACAGTGTAATATATATATATATACATATATATATTACACTGTATACACTTATATATATCACTTACACTGTAGTTGCATGAATATCCCTTACACTGTAGTTCCTCATACAGTGCCTAAAACTACCTGCCTGGGATCTATGGGAGTTTCTCTATATATGCATTTGGAAGAACGTTTTAGACATGCAGTTCCATATAGAAAAGTCTCGTATAAAATAACCATTTTTATTTCAATTCAATTTATGTCAACATTTCACTTCAAAATGTTGACAATGGTGTATCAACTTGACAGGCATATTGCAATAGTTATTGTACTAGTCTTGCATGTGGCTGACCTGCATTTAATCTTTGGTTGCCATATGGTCCCACTGGCACAGCAGGATTAGATCCCAAGTACAGACACAGGAGGCACCTCAGAGAGCTGCCTGTGGAAGAAAAGCAACATCAAGTAAACAAAATATAAAAATTGCATTTTTTCTACATACAATTTGTGAGTCTTCCATGATCTGATCTATGTAGCATTTTGAAGATAAAAAGTCTGACTCAGAACTCTCCTCCCATTCAATTTCCCAAACCTAAAAACCACTGATCATTCTTTTACCCCCTCTTTCACTACCTTCAGGTCGAGTTCACTTACCTTTTAAGGTAAGACTCTTCAATGAAACCAGATAAGTGCTCCTGCGGCTCTCTCTCTCTCTCTCTCTGCTGCTGCTGCCCCCACATTCTTTTCCTCCTTCCCAACATCCCCTTCCTTCTCTTTCCAATTCCTTCATCTTTTTCATCATCACTTTCTTCTACATCACCTTGACTTGCTTCTTCTATATTGTACTTACACATATTTATCTTCTTTCTTTTTGCTATTTTTCTTTTTTTCTCTTTCTTTCACTCCTATTTCTTTTGCTTCTTCTCGCTTTCTTTTTTTCCATGCACTCTTCTTTTACTTCTTAGTCTTCCAATTCTTTCCTCTGCTTCTTAAGGATCCGCTTGCTGAATCACCTCCTCTTCCTCCTCCTCCTCCTCCTTGTTCTTTAACTTCATTTTGTTCTGTCTTCTTGCTCTGCATGTTCTTTTCTTTTTATTGTCTTCACCAAGACTGTTACTGTCATCTTTTCTTTTCTTCTACTTCTACCTCATGTTCCTTTTCCTCTTCCTACTGTTGATTTCTGCCTCCTTTTCAGAAAGCATCAGTGACAAAAATACACAAACTTAGAAAACATATCGCACACAATATTTGGCCATCCCTACCAAACTCGATTTTTTTTTGCATTTATCCCCAGTATAAGGAGACGATATTAAAAAAAAAGTCATATACCGAGAGTTCCATGTTTATTAATCATCTCTATATGGAAAGAAAGAAAGACACTGGGTCAGAGATGGACATTGAACCATAGGTAGTTGGACCAATGTTCTTGCAATGTGCACCCTCAGTGAAATGGCTGAACTCTAAAGCAATATACGTTTGCTAACAGTGGATTCTGTGGCAGACAGGGAAATGTCTGGACATCTGTATTGGACCAGTAGACTAAGTACGATTTTAACTTATTGATCCCCCTTACTTTTTGAAAACCTTGAGCATTAGTGAACATCCTGGGAAGAAGCCCAGATCCTTTTCAATGTTTCACACTCCCGGATGTTGGACTGCTCCAGGTCTGCCTTGGCACTGCAGCGCATCAGGGCCTTACATTCTTCCAGAACTAGGGGGTGGTACGAGGCCAGCTTTCTGACTTGTGCCATGACCTCTCGTGTGAAGGTATCCAGGCGGAACACCTGAGACACCAGACCTTTATTGCATGCCTCCTGAGCAGTCAGCTTCCGGCCACCGAGCAGCATTTCAGAGGCAGCCACGCACCCCCATGATTTTGGGAAAGGTCAGGCTGCAGCAGCCATCTGGTGTCTGGCCTTAGATGGTGTAAGTAGTTTGGAACCAAGCCTTGTCATTGCACAACACTATTTCACACAGGCCCAGAATGGATGCTCCAAGACCCATGGCTGGCCCATTAACTGCAACCGCTATAGGTTTCCTGAAGTGGATGAAGTGATTCACGAAGCTTTTCAGGTCATCAAAAACATTAAGCTTTTGTATTCCTGGGTCTATCGACAGGCTCCTTGACAAATAGTCCAAGTCCAGTCCACAACAGAAAGAACTGCCAACTGCCCCGAGCAGTACAAACTTGCTCTCATCCATGGCAGCAACACTCAGGGCATGCTGCATTTCTTTCATGTTCCCTGGATGGAGGCAGTTGTTATGTGAAGACCTGCTGAGCAAGATGATATGGGTGTAAGCCTTTTGCTTCCTGACGACTATGTCTTTGTACTTGGGGTGACCTTCATCCTGCCTCCATCGAAAGCAAGCCAGAGTTTCAAACGCTCGCTGTCTGCTATCAACCACAGGTCTCCTCTGCGTATAGGGCATCACTGGAAGGCGGGCCTTTCTCATGCTCCTCCCGGGTGTTGCTAAACTGACTTCCATAGAGAAGATCTTCCTTCATCGAGAGTTAGCCTCTGGGGCTTCAACTCATCCTCTAGGCCACACACCTGCAGCAAGAGCGTTTGGACGGAAGGACTGCTTTCCTGTTCTGACAGCTCAGTTTGACAGGCTAGTAGAGTGGACACTGCTATCTTCATGATAGGGGCCGCTGTATCTTCATATCCTTGGGTGACAGGAGGATCCACCTCCATCTTCAGGCAGCTGTGCCCCAATCCATCCTTGACCAGCTTCTTCATCATCGGCTTCCCGGGCACAGGGATCTTCAAACCTGCTTGGGAGGCAATGTGCCTCAAGGTTGGCTGCTATCCAACAGCCCGGTGGTCATGATGCCCTGGCTCTTGACATTGAGCCCTGCTTTGCCAGACTCTGCCTGGATGGTTCCAGCAAGCTGCTGTGCATTTGGTCCGCCCAGCTTTCCCTGTCCCAACCAGGCGAATACTCTGGGTTCTTCTGCCTGCCACCGCCTGAATTCTCAGAACACGTCTTCACAGTTTACCAGGTGTTCTTCTGGCTCCCAAGAGTCTGAATCCCGGTCAAAGCCTTTCCACTGCACCAGGTATTCTCGCTTCCCGTTCAGGTCTTGCCTTTAATCTGCAATCCTCTACACCTCATACAATGGCTCGCTGTC
The DNA here is from genome assembly GCA_021461705.1 of Cryptotis parvus. Taxonomy (NCBI): domain Eukaryota; kingdom Metazoa; phylum Chordata; class Mammalia; order Eulipotyphla; family Soricidae; genus Cryptotis; species Cryptotis parvus. The sequence goes on from JAJIBD010021051.1 coordinate 5,592, forward strand.
CACACTGTCAACAGCACTTCGGAGGATAATGAGCTCTGCTTCACCAGGCCCTGCCTGGAAGAGACAACGAAACTTGAGCACAGTGACACCGCGAAGCCTTCCCTGACTGGATGGGGAAACTTTTCTGGGTTCTTCTCCCTGCCACAGCCTGAATTCACGGAGAGCTTCTTCACAGTTCACTAGGTGTTCTTCTGGCTCCCAAGTGTCTGAATCCCGGCCCTAGCCTTTCCACTGCACCAGGTATTCTCGCTTCCCATTCAGGTCTCGCCTTTCAGCTGAGATCCTCTCAACCTCATACAATGGCTTGAAGTCCTTGTTGCCTATAGCATTTGGAAGATAAACGATCTCTGCTTTGCCAGCCTCTGCCTTGAGGGCTCCAAAGTTCTGCTGCGCAACGCAACCGCAAGGATGCCCTGGACTGAACCTAGCGATTTCTTTGTGTTCTTCTGCCTGCTACAGCCTGAATTCTCCGAGAGCTTCTTCACAGTTCACCAGGTGTTCTTATGGCTCCCAAGTGTCTGAATCCCGGCCTTAGCCTTTCCAGTGCACCAGGTATTCTCGCTTCCCGTTCAGGTCTTGCCTTTCATCTGCAATCCTCTCCACCTCATACAATGGCTCGCTGTCCATGCTGCCCATCGAACTCTGGACAACAATGAGCTCTGCTTCACCAGACTCCACCTGGGGGGGGACCAACAAACTGCTGCACAGCGGGACCGCCAGGCCTGCCCTGACTCAATCGGGCACCTTTTCTGCGTTCTTCTGCCTGTCACAGCCTGAATTCTCGGAGCACTTCTTCACAGTTCACCAGGTGTTTTCTGGCTCCCAAGTGTCTTTCCACTGCACCAGGTACTCTCGCTTCCCTTTCAGGCCTTGCCTTTCATCTGCGATTCACTCCACCTCAAACAATGGCTAGCTGTCCATGCTGCCGATGGCACTGTGAAGGCCCTAGTGAGAGCAGCCAAGCCTTGGACCTCTGTGACGTCATTTCCTGTCCCGTTCCTGCGAAGGGAGAGCTGGGAACTTGGGAGGGTGGGGGAGGGGAGGCAAGTAGGGAGCAGTGTGCGCATGCTCACAGCAGACCAATGCAATGTTTAAGTTCGCCTGTGCAGGGCCAGTACACAGCAGTGCAGGGCACCTCCTCACTAGGGACTGTCCGATTGGGTCTTCTTTTGGTCTTTTTCAGGGAAAGTTCAATTCTCTCAGGCCTGGTCTCAATTGTCCACGCAGCTTTGTACCTTCTGACCCTCGTGCCCCTCAAACCGAACAAGTCCCTGCATCTGAAACTTCAATCCTTGGAAATCACTCTGCTTTGCCACCTTTCACTCGCGGTCCAAATGGCAGCATATGCAGTGCAACAAATTTTACAGCTGATTATACCCTCCAGGATCCCTCACCCTGAATACAAACCTAGGTCCTCAGGAATCCTGCCAATGTACTGATGTTCCTGCTGCTGCCGGACACCACATTTTGCTTCCATTCATCTAAGGAGCCATACTCATCAACATGACTTATCTTGCATCCAGCAGTCCTTCATTCGTACCTATAAAAAAATGGGTGGATCCCTCGAAGAATCAAATTGCAGTCACTGAACACATCACGTTCGACAAGAGCAATCATCCCCTAACTCTAACACTGTCAATTATTCACAGATCTGCAACCTCATGGAAAGGATTTCATCAAATCTTGGTGTACCCCGGGTCATGATTATGACATTGGTGACTTCTGAATTCTGCTGATAGAGGTCTATGAAAAATTCCAAAGTATTAAGTCCATGTTAGAACTTTGCCTGCAATATAGTGTAGATTCTACAGTAACTATTCCATTTAAGTTGCTTTCCATTCTTCTTTTCTTCTTCTTGTGTTTTTATTCTTTAATTACTTATTTTACTTAAATTTTTATTATAGCACCGTGAGATATAAAATTACAAAGATGTTCATGTTTGGGTTTCAGTCACTCAGTGTTCCAGCATCCACACCTCCAACAGTGCCCAATTCCCACTACCAATGTCTGTAGCAGTAAGTAGGCCTAAGGATATGCTAAGGAAGGCCTGATGCACAGGGCTGTTAACAAATCACTTCTCTTGTTTCACTTGTCTTCCAGTTGTACATCGATTTGCACTAGTAACATCTCCATACATCCTGTTTCAAGCAAGTGTAGCCCAAGGGCATCAGTTTCCTCCAGGAACAGAAAGTGTCTCAAACCATTCCTTCAGGACATGGAAATGAGGTCCATAATTGTTACTGGTTTTTGGCATATCAAACAAAACCCAGATAGCTTGCCAGGCTCTGCAGTGTAGGTGGTATACACTCAGTAGAGGGCTCTCATCTCAAGGATTTACTGTTGAAACTCAATGGGGAAAAGTTCAGGTTATTCCATTGAATCCTCTCAACACCCCTCTGAGGTAGGTAAGGGAAAGGGTAAATATCAGTGATGGGCGGGGCTGAGCACCTGTGGTCCTCCTGGAAACATGAATCCCTAGCAGTCTTGCAGTACTCGCTTATCTATGAACTCTGATATGGACATCTTATAAAGAAACTCCATGTACTGTTAATGAACAAAACCATGAATCATTTTCTGCTGTGCCATTCAAATTCTTCCACTTTGGGAAAGCATGCTCTTCAACTTCTTGAAGACTCTGGGACCTACCACCATTCTCCATTGACCATTTGAGTGTGAATAAGTTCATCAAGACTTAGATCCTCTTCAGAAGCCTTAAGTCTCACCTGCATTCACGGTTTCTATGGAACCCTCTCACAAAAGTACACGCTTAAAGGGATGAAGTCCATTAATGCCCCCATTTCATATTTTTTTTCCTCTGATTTGGCTCCAGTTTCTTTAGCCTTTAGAGTTCTTTGCTCTTGCACAGGAGCACAGGATACTGTGCTTTGCAAAAAGAGCTCATGCCCTGGAGCCATGCATTTCCATTGGAGAGAAGCTTCAACTTGGTCTCAGAAGTTAAGAGTTCTGTCTTTTGTCATATTCTATAAACGCTCAAGTCAACAGTAAGAAAGTGAGGATGAAGTGGTGTTGAAGAGGCCGCTGGGGTCCTGGATAGAGCCTGGGAGCAAGTTCCCTTCAACCTCCTAAGCCAGCGGGGAATGGATGAAGACTCAGGAATCCAATGCAGTTTTATTTTTTTTTTAATTTTTATTATACCACCATGAGACATACAATTACACAGGTGTTCATAATTGGTTCTTAGTAATACAGTATTCCAGCACCCATATTGCTCCACCAGTGCCCCATTTCCACCACCAATGTACCCCAACCCCTCACACCTACCACCCAGGCTGCATCAATAGCAGGTACCCCGTTTCCTCTCTTCTCTCTCTCTGTCTCTGCATCTCTCTCCCTCTTATTTTACACATTGTGGCTAGCTAGTCCTGCAGATATTTAGAGTTTATCACTTAAGTCTCTTTGTGTATATTCAATGATGAGTTTTAGTCTGCCATTATCCTTTCCCACACTTAGAAAATACGGGTACCTATTTATATCCTATTAATGAATGCAGTCATTCTGTATCTGCCCTTTTCCTTCTGCATGATATTGTCCATGTCCATCCATTTGCTGGTACATTTCAAAATTTCGTCTTTTTGAAAGCTGCATAGTATTCCATAGTGTAGATGAACCACAGTTTCTTTAGCCAGTCTTCTGTTCTCGGGCATTTAAGTTGCTTCCAGATTCTAGCTATTGTGAATAGCGCAGAGATGAATAAAGAAGTATAGATGGTGTTTCTGCTTAGTGTTTTTCGGTCTCTCAGGTATATTCCCAGGAGTGCTATTGCTCATCAAATGGGAGCTCAATATCTAGTTTGTGGAAGAATGCCCGTATTGTTTTCCAAAGGGGCTGGACCAGCCGGAACTCCCACCAACAGTGGATGAGAGTCGCTTTCTCCCCACACCCACGACAGCACCGGTTGTTCTTGCTGCTTTGGATGTGTGACAGTCTCTGTGGTGTGAGATGGTACCTCATTGTTGTTTTGATTTGCATCTCCCTGATAATTCGAGATGAAGAACTCTTATTCATATGCCTTTTAAAATTCTTTACTTATTACAGGTTCAGGCATACAAATCAGCAATAGGAAAAACCCTGTGATTAGGCTTCCCTGCTAGAACCCCAGCCACGTGTAGGCCAAGATGGCGACCACCACGTGTAAAGGCCCTGTAAAGAGGAGACAAAGTTAGACAGACAATAGGTTTTTCTTGTTTTTCTTTTACTTCTAAGTCTGACAAGACCTTGTCTTCTAGGGTTAGTTAGGAAGGCTAAGATAACAAACTTCTATTCTTTGCTTATCTCACATCACTTAGGTGGCAACTCCTGCAGGTTTTTGGCTCCTAGACATCGCCTCCCCTCACCATAAATCCTATAGTAAAAATGTAAAATGTCCTGGTGATGTAAGTCATGTTTACATAATGTGTAAATTGTACTGCCCTTTATTCCGGTGGTATATCAGGGAGCTGAGGTCTTTCGGGTGTGTCAGCTTTGGCCACTTAGCTGCGGTCAGTCAGTCAGCTCTGGACAGTCAGCTGTGGCCAATCAGCTGTCAAGTTGAGAGCTGCTTCACCTCTGGTTGGTGATTATTAAAAATGTTAATGGAAATACATCTTGTTCTTGGAGTCTCATCTCTGCACTTCCATGCTGCCGGGACATTTCTGCTTCATCTGGTGCCCAAGGTGGCGAAGGCCTTATGGTGAGACAGGGGTTACGGATGGGAATAGGAGGAAATGTGTTGCACAGAAATATGTTTGTATCGTATTTTCTGGAAGCTGGAGTAATTTTATTTCGATGGGAAACTGCACATCTCATTTAGATACATATACTGATGCACTTGTGATTCTCACTAAGGCAGCTGGTCTGCCTCGAAAGAGTGTGTTTTAGAAGGTCTCCTTGAGAGAATGCAGGTTCTTGGTTTGAACCAGAGAACAGAGTTCAACCTGAAAGTACGGAAAAAAAACTTGGGAAGGATTTAAGGCATACCCATAGAAGAGTTAAAATTATTCCTGCAGAAGGACAGGGGTGCATATGCTTGCATTAATTCTACTTTCATGCCCTTTGAATATGATTCAGAGGAGGAAGACATACTTTCTTCTGGCCCAACTCCCTCCTATTTTCCCCCACCCCTTGTACCTCTGCCTGGGGAACCTACTGCACCTCTGGCTGAATTATGCCCTAGTGAACAGTGGTCAGCATTACCTGCCATTTTAAATTCTAACTCTGAAACAAGACAGGCAGCCTGGCCTGCTGATAGTTTTGATTCTGATGCAGAAATCGAGGTGCCTTGACATGAGAGGGTGCACAGGAGGGAACTTCATTATCGCAGTGGGATATTGAATCTGAGTAAGGATAGAGAAGGTCACCTAGGCCTAGGTGTCCTGAGTATCACTTCCTAATTTACTCAGATTGAATATCCCACTAGGCAAAGGGAACACTGGTAGCGGGTACCATACTTGGAAATTGATTTTTGGAAAGACAAAAACACCAAGATTGGCTTCCAGGACTGAATCCAGTCCCTCCTGTATCTGGGTGTGTGTGTGTGTGTTTGAGTGTCTGTGTGGAAGGTTCTGTGTTTTGTGTGTGTGATACTTGTGTCTCCACAGAACTAATCAGCCCCAGAGAATAGGCCGGAACTTTCACGAGCAAGAACCAATGCACACAGTCCTGGATCCACCCGGACCCATCTGCCCTGAAATTCTGGGACCATCTCCAGGCCCTTCTACAGGTGTTTGATCCTTGTGTCTGCGAGAAACTAATCAGCCCCAGAGCTCAGGCCAGAACCAGCCACCCCCATCGCAAAACTGAAAACTGTGTGGACGCCGCATATCTGCATGATCTACAAGTTCTCATCTTGGTGGCTAACTGGCCGCAGTGACTGAATGTAGCTAACTGAGGAGAGATGACTTACCCTTAAACAAAGACCCTACATGCCTTCTATGCCAACACAACAAAGGCAGTACAACTTACAGTTAAGTTTGCAGAATTGACACTGCAAGGACATTTTACGTTTTTGCCATAGGATTTATGGTGATACGGAGGAAACACTCATTTGAGCCAACAAGGGAATGTGCAGTGAAATGACCTAGGATAGCCTTGTCTGTGTAACTGCAACTTGATTAACAGTCTCACTAAGGGAATTGTACACACTAACTCTATTGGGAGACAGTCTGCCAGAAGACCCTATGTATACGTTAACAGGCAGTATACATCAGACCTTCCTTTGCGTATCCTTAGATCTACTTACTACCACAATTTCCAAAGATGCTCTATATAACAGCAGAATATGGAAAAAAGTCTCACAATTAATGAACAGAAAACAAGAGATAATCGGTTTGAAGCCAGAAGAAATAATATACGGGTCATTGGGGTCCCAGAAGGCCTAAAGAAAACTGTCCAAACTGTCATTGTGAGAAGTTTCCAGAACAAAAGAATGCTTGCATCCATATCCAGGAGGCCTGTAGGATACCACCTACAAGAAGCACCAATAAGAATACTTCAAGACACATCTTAACTAGAAGGACAAACATTACTTGTAGAGATGTAATGCTGAAAACAGCAAGATCCAAGAAGGAAATCACATACAAAGGCACATCATTAAGATATACAGCAGACTTCTCTGATGAAACATTCCAAGCCTGAAAACAATGTTGGAATATTGTGAAAAGGCTCAATGAAATGCAGGCCTCACCAAGAATTCTTTACCCGGCCAGACTCACAATCAGATATGAACGAAAGACATACAACTTCTTGAATAAGCAACTACTCACGACTTACATGGACTCAAAACCAACTTTAAAAAGAAGGACTGAAGGGTCTACTGGAAAATACGACAAAACTCAAAAGCACAACCTGTATAAACAGAAAGATGGCAAAAAAAACCAATGAAAATAATCTCTCTCAATATCAATGGTCTAAATGAACCAATTCAGAGACACAGAATTGCAAAATGGAATGGATTCAACAACTGAACCCAAAATTCTGATATCTTCTGAAACATATCTGAACAATCACAACTAACACAGACACAAAGTTAAAGGTTGGAAGACAATTCTCCATGCAAACAACTAGTCCAAAAAGGCCGATGTGGCCATACAATTATTGGATAATAGAGACTTTAGGCTGAAAAAGGTTAGAAGGGAGAACGAAGGAAGAAATTACACTACTATGCATATATGCTTCCAACAAGGGGCCGGCAAAATACTAAAAATAACTGCTAATAGACCTCAAAAAGACAATAACAGTAGGACAATAAAAGTTAGAGACTTCTTCACTGCCTATCAACTATGGATAGATCGACAAGATTGAAACTCACCAAGGAAATATTGACACTGAAGGAAGAAAAGGAACAAAGAGAGCTAGTGTATATAGAAGAGAGCTAGTGTATTTAGACAGGGCTTTTCATGCCAAAAAAGCTGAGTACACATTTTTTTTCCACTGCACGTGGAACATTTACCAAGCTAGACCACATGCTGAACCACAGAGAAACATCAAAAATTTTAAAATAGATAGAAATTATGTCAACTATCTTTTCAGACTGAGAATGGAAGTTAACCTTACACAGACACAGGGAGTCAAGCCAAATTCCTAGAAACTGAACAGCTCACTGCTGAACAGCCAGTGGGTCATAGAAGACATCAAACTGGAAATCCAAAGATTCCTGGAAACAAATGAAAATAAAGACAACAACTATCAGAACTTAACTTATGGGACACAGCAAACGCTGTGTTCAGAGGAATATATATAGCTCTGCAAGCATTCATCAGGAAAGAAAAAAGGGCCCACAAAAAATGACCTGACTACACAGCTGAAGACATTAGAAAAAGACCAACAAAAGGAGCCCAACCCAAGCAGAAGGAAGAAAATAATAATGTTTAGGGAGGAAATCAACAAGGTGAAGACCCAAAAAAACTCTCGAAAAGATTAATGAAACCAAGAGCTGGTTCTTTGAAAAAGTAAACAAGATAGACAAACACTGGCAAGACTTGTAAGGACAGGGAGAGAAACCAAATACACAGAATCAGACATGAAAATTGACATCACAACAGAAGCCACAGGAATGCAAGAGATCATCAGATTACTTTGAGAGTCTTTATGCCAGAAAAAAAATGAGGTCTAGAAGAATTGGATAAATTCTGGAAGTCCTATAACCTCTCCCAGCTGAAACAAGAACACCAGCAACACCTGAATAAGCCTATCATCATGGTGGAAATTGAAACAGTCATTAAAAGTCTGCCCAAACACAAAAGCTCAGGTCCAGATGGATTCACTATTGAATTTACCAAACCTTTAAGGAGGATCTACTTCCAGTCCTTTACAAGATGTTCCAGGAATTGGAAGAAACAGAAATATTCCCCAACAGCTTCTACGAGGCACATATCACCCTGATACCCAAAGCAGGGAGAGACTAACACAAAGATTGAAAACTACACACCAATCTCCCTGATGAACACAGATGCTAAGATCTAGAACAAAATACTAGCCAACAGAATCCAAAGACTCATCAAGAAGATTATAAATCATGACCAAGTAGGATTCATCCCGGGAATGCAAGGATGGTCTAACATTTGCAAGTCAATCAACATAATCCATCATATCAATAAGAGGAAAAATAGAAACAATAGGATCACACCAATAGACACAGAGAAATCATTAGACAAGATCCAACACCCTCCAGAAAAAGGGAATTGAAGGCACCATCCTCAAGTTAGTCGAAGCCATCTATCAAAAGACCACAGCAAGCATCTTTCTCAATGGAGAAAGAACTGAAAGCCTTCCCCCTGAGAACAGGGAAAAGACAAGGTTGCCCTCTCTCACCTCTTTTTATTCAATATGTACTGAAAGTACTTGCCATAGCAATCAGAAAAGAAAAGGACCTACGGGCATCCAGATAGGCAAGGAAGAAGTCAAGTTATCATTATTCGCAGATGACATGATTTTATACCTAGAGAACCATAAACTCTCTACAAAAAATACTCTGAGAAACTATAGACACATGCAGTAGATGGGCAGGCTACAAGATCATCACCCAAAAGTCGGTGGTTTTCAAATATACAAATAACAAAAGAGAAGAAATTGCTTTTAAGGAAAGTATTCCATTCACAGATGTGCCACAGAAAATCAAATACCTCAGAATCAGCTTAACCAAGTGTGTAAAGAAATTAAAGAGGACATGAGGAAATGGAAACACATTCTCTGCACATGAATGGGGAGAATCAACATTGTCAAAATGGTAATACTTTCTAGAGCTTTGTACAGATTCAATGCAGTCCTTATAAGTATACCCAGGACATTCTTCAAAGAAATTGACCATGCACTCCTGAAATTCATATGGAAAAATAAACCCCCATGGATAGCTAAATCTATTATGGGGTAAAAGAAGATGGGACGTGTCATCTTTCCCAACTTCAAACTGTACTACAAGTCAGTAGTAATGGAAACAGCATGGTATTGGAATAAAAACAGACCTCAGTGGACGGAGCTATGGAATAGAATTGAGTACCCTCATACCCATCCTAAGATACATGATCATTAAATATTTTATAAAGGTGCAAAGAAGCCAAAATTGAGTAAGATAAGCCTTTTCAACAAGTGGTGATGGGAAAACTGGGCAGCAACATGTAAAAAATGAATTTGGAACTCTCTCTAAAACTATGCAAAAAATCAGATCAAAATGGATTAAAGATATCAGCATCAGACTTGAGTCCATCAAGTACATTGAAGAAAATATAGGAAAAACCCTCCATGACATTGAAAAACTAAATGCCTCTTCAAAGGTGAAACACCACTAGCAAAGCAACTAGAAGAAAAGATAAACATATGGGACTACATGAAACGAAGAAGCTTCTGCGCATCAAAAGGAAGCAGTGCATTGAAAGTACAGGCAGTACATAGTCCAGACAGTATTTTAGCAGAGACAGTATTTTAGTGCTGCTTCATTTTGGCAACCTAGTTTGGCCATGAAATTTCAGGCACTCCTTGTTCATCCTTCTTTAGTGTTGCCAAAAATATGGAGTTGAAACACCGTCCCTACTTTTATGTTCATAGGAGCATTATTCACAATAGCCAGACTTTGTGGAGTAGCTTCTGCTCCCTTGTGCTGGCCATTCGGCTCAGGTACCAAGGGTTTATCTTTTTTCTAGTTGCTTTGCTAGGTTCTGGCCAGGCGTCAAAGACCAGTGCTCTCTCAGTATGGAAGAACCCCCAGAACACCACCAGGCTCTCCTGGGGCCTCTGCTCATAGTCCTGACCAAGTTCAGAACCCTTGCCTCAACTGTCTTAACCAACCCTTGAGAGGCTAGTCACTGTCACTGTCTTTCCATTCATCATCGATTTGCTCGAACAGGCACCAGTAACATCTCCGTATTTCCTGTCGCAGACAAGTAGAGTCCAAGGGCACCTGCTTGTTCCAGGAACATAAAGAGCCACAAACCTTTCATCAGGTCATGGGAATGAGGTCTATTATTGTTACGACAGTTATAGGATGCTGTGGAAGATTTTTGTCCTATTAAAAGTCATTTTTGGAACTGTGCCAGGCTGAAGAGTTTCATCCATTCCCCGGCGTCCTTGGAGGTAGAAGAGAACTTCTGTCCTGACACTCTCAGGGTCCCCAGCCTCATCCCCGAGCCCACTGCTAGAAATTTCTATCTTCCTCGTCTACACACCAACATCCACTTCACTTGATGACTTGACATCTCATTTTTTATTGATTTGCTCGAGTGGGTGCCAGTAACAATTCCCTTTGACCCTATCACTTGCCAGTGTAACCCTATGGCATCTGGTTGTTTCTGGAATCGAAAAGCCTCAAACCATTCATTCAGAGTCTTAATGAAGAAGTCTGACCATCTTGTAGGTGGGCGGCCACCTGATCTTGTGACTTCCTGTGGGATCCAGTAGGTAATGGCTCTAGTCCAGCGGTAGTCTCCAAATCACATTACAAGTCCAGCCCATCTGATTTTCAATGCCTTGGCTAATGAGACAGTGTCCCTGACTCTGGAATAGCGATTGAGGTTGTAACTCTGGATTCATTCCCTCACTTGAGAGAGGCGTGATATTTCAAGCATAGCTCTTTCGATTCCTCTTTGAGAGACCCAAATAGTGTTTACATTTGCTTTCATAGGGCCCAGGTCTCTGAGACATATGTTAATGTAGGGAGAATGGTGGAGTCAAAGAGATGTGCCAGAAGCCAGAGGTTCTTAGTATTTTTAATTATTCCTTTGATGCTTTTGAAGGCACTCCATGCCACTCTCTTCCTCCTGTGCAACTCAGATTTTATGTCGTTCAACATGTTGACTTCTTGACGTAGGTTCACATAACTGCTGCTTTCAGAGATGTTTGTCCCATTGAGTTGAATGGGGCCTCTGGAACTAGATCATTTTTCATGAACATTGTTTTTTTGAGATTCATCTGTGGAACTATGTTTCCACATTCTCGGTCATAGTCAGCCAGCATTTGTGCTGCTTGGCTAATGTTTGCTGTTATTAGAATGTTGTCATCAGCAATCCGAGGTCGTGTGACCACCTACCATGTTCACTCCCATTCCTTCCCATTCTAGTTGTGTCATGATGTTCTCAAGTGTGGTGCTGAAGTGTCTTTTGAAATGGTATCACCCTGCTGAACCCCTCTTTTGATATCAATGATCACTTCCTTGTAGAATGGTGAGATCCTGGTGGTGAATCCAATATAGCTCAAGAAGGATCTTGATGAATTGGATTTGATCATCCTGTTTGTCTAGGCTTTGATGACAGTTTTGGTCTCCACAAAATCAAAGTCTTTCCTTAAATCAATGAACATGACCTCACGACCAGAGGGACAGTGCAAAACCAGTTCAAGCCCAGGTAGGAGGCTCCAAGAGGCGGGAATCACTGGGAAGTCGTCAGATGGAGGCGTGGTCGCCTCTTCCCCCTCATTTTGTTGAGCCTGGTGGCCCTACCCAGGAGCTGCCCAGCGGGCCAGCATCCAGGGTCTTGCAGACGGCTGGAGAGGCTGGCACTCGGCTCGCCCGGGACTTAGCTGACCATGGAACCCCAAGGAGGGCAGATGGCCTTTGGGAGTGGGCCCGTCGCCTCGGGGGGTGGTCCCGGAAGCAGCTAGATGGGACTCGTCCATCACACTAGCCACCATTTTTGTTGTCTGCACGCTGGGAAACTGCCTCACGACCAGAGGAACAGAGCAAAACCAGTTCGAGCTCAGGGAGGTGGATCCAAGAGGCGGGAATCACTGGGAAGTCATCAGTTGGAGGAGTGGTCACCCCTTCCCCCTCCATTTTGTTGAGCCTGGTGGGCCTGCCTGGGAGCTGCCCGCGTGGCCAGCATCCAAGGTCTTGCAGACGGCTGGGGAGTCTGGCGCTCGGCTTGCCCCGGGCCTTAGCTGACCATGGAACCCCGAGGAGGGCAGATGGGCTTTGGAAGTGGGCCCGTCGCCTCAGGGGGTCCCGGAAGCAGCCGGATGGGACTCGTCCATCACACTAGCCACCATTTTCATTGTCCGGATGCTGGGAAACTGCCTCACGACCAGAGGAACCGAGCAAAACGAGTTCCAGCCCAGGTCGCGTGGCCGCAAGCGGCCGCAGGGGCCACTAGGATGGAGAAACAGTGATTTTGGTGCACTGCATTCCACGAAGAGCAGGAAAGTTTGTTGGGAGGGAGATATAGAGAGAGGAAGGAAATGACATGCAGAGCCCGCCAAGTGTTTGGGGTGCAGGAGGGAGGAGGGAGACGAGACATTGGTGATGGGAGATGGGTTTGGGTGGAGGGTGCGTGTTGGAACTTGTGGAATCAAGACTCTACATGAGCATCCTTCAATTAAAAAAAAAGGTGGAATCTACCACGGATATGTGGGAATCAGAGGTTAGGCAAGACAGAGAAGGGAACAGTGTGCTAATATTTGTCAAAAGTGATAATGCCAGCCTAGAACGGAGCATTGAATATAGGAGAAAAGATATACATGAAAATCTCTAAATGTATGTATTGCAATCCACAATGTGTAAGAGAAGAGAGAAAAAAAGAGACAGAGAGAAGAGATAAAGAACTTGCCATAGAGGCTTGCTGGGGGAGGGGAGAGGGAATTGGGGACATTGGTGGTGGGAGATGGGCACTGGTGGAGGGATGGGTGCTGGAAGACTGTATGACTGAAACCCAACATGAACATCTTTGTAATTGTATATCACATGGTGGTGTAATAAAATATTTTTAAAAAATCAATGAACATGAGACAGAGACATCTTGAACTCCCCAAAACCTCAATGAGCCATTTACCATGTGGATATGATTGATTGTGCTGAATCCTTTTCAGAATCCAGCTTGCTTGCACGGTTGTCTTCATCTAATGTTTTGCCAATCCTGTTCAGGATGACTCCAGCGAACAGCTTGTAGAGGACGAACAACAGGCAGATGAGGTGATATTGCCAAAGTCGTGAATGTCTCCCTTTTTGAACAGTAGAACTGTCCTGCTGGTTTTCCATTCGGAGTCACCTTGCATTCACACAGATAGGGTGTCAAGTGTCAAGCCAGTACTGATGAGTACTGATTGAGAAGTACTGATGGCAGATTCTATGGTGTTTGTTTCTGACTTTGTTTGGGCCTATTACTGGTCCCTTATTTAATGACAAAATGACATGTCAGATATCAGAAGGGAGAATGGTGGGAATGACATATCCAATCTTTTGAATTTTTATGTGGGGGAGCTGGACGTGGCTGTCAAAGACATCTGAGTAGAAATCACACATTATCTTTTTTCATTCCCTTTCTGGAAGATTTGATTGATCCATAAGATCATCAGAGGGCAGTCATCTTGGTTTTTTATTTGGAGAAGGACAGGCGGTCATTGTGATTGCTTTTCCCAATTTCCACTGCATCTTCCAGTATTTTCTTTCTTCTTTTCTTGAAATCTTCCTTTACTGCTTCTCTGCACTGCTTGCAAGCTTGGGAATTAGCATTTGGTTGCCTGAGGCTCACTACTTGCCACATTGGTGAATGAGCTCAAGAGTTTTTGAAGACAGGCATCCTCTTGTGGCTTTCTCTCTCTTGGCATTTTTCGCACAATCATGGAGGTGCTGAACAAATGGTTTTATTCTTTATTGATGTCATCAATGATGGTATCTTCCCATGATGCCACAATGGCACCAAAGAGTTCCCAGTTGGTGGTTATTCTGGGAGTTCTATTCTTCAACTTGGCAGCCTTTTCTCCCAGTTGTGTGAAGTAGAATTTTGCATGAAGGAGAAGGTGTTCCGATCCTGTTTGGAATATTGGGACGACAGCCACATTTGAATGAAGATGATGTGGTTAATTTCATTTTGGAACTGTCCACCAGGAGATTCCCATGTCCAATGTTTTGATTCAGCCTTCTGGAACTGTGAGTTCCATTGAATGGTCTTGGTGGACATGATGAACTCAGTCTCTCACGATGTCCGTTCCATTCTAGGCCATGGGTCCCGATATGGATATCTTTGGCCAATCTTCTCTGTCCTATTTTAGCATTAAAATCACCACCATGATCTTTTAGAAGGTGTGATCATTTTTATAGAACTCCTCCAGTTCCATGTAGAATTCCTCAATTACATCTTCTTTATATGTGGATGGTGTATAGACGACGAAGATAAAAATTTCTGGCAGTGGACTCGGGGATTAGGCTGGGGACCCTGACAGTGTCGGGACAGAAGCTCTCCTCTACCTCTGAGGACGCTGGAGGAATGGATGAAAACTCTTCAGCCTGGCACAGTTCCCAAAAAACTTTTTTTTTTTTGGTTTTTTTATTTATTTATTTATTTTTAATTTTTTTTTATTTTACAATTACAAAGATATACAATTAAAAAGTTCATATTTGGGTTTTGGTCATACAGTGTAGCAGCACCCATCCCGCCACCAGTGCCCATCTCCCACCACCAACGTCCCCGGTTCCCTCCCCCTCCCCCCAGCCCTCCTCCATGGCAGGTTCTTTATTTCTTTCCATTTCTCTATCTTTCTCTTTTCCTTCCTCTCCAGACTATGGATTACAGAACATACATTAAAGGGTTGTCATGTGTATCCTTTTGCCTCTATTTAATGCTCAGTTCTAGGTTGGCATTAGTACCCTCACAATTGTTAGCACACTGTTCCATTTTCTGTCTTACCTAGCCTCTGACTCCCACACGTTTGTGATAATTTCCACATTTGACAGGACCTCCTGATGTATGTTTCACTTGACCTTGGATATTGGTATCATAATATGTACCTATATATTTATGTTATGCAGATAAATGCAGTCATTCTGTAACTGTCTCTCTCCTTCTGGCTAATTTCGCTCAACATAATCTTCTCCATGTCCATCCATTTGTAGGCAAATTTTATAACTTCATTTTTCCTAACAGCTGCATAGTATTCCATTGTGTAGATGTACCAAAGCTTTTTTATCCAGTCATCTATTTTCGGGCACTCGGGTTGCTTCCAGATTCTGGCTATTGTGAATAATGCTGCTATGAACATAAAAGTAGGGATGGTGTTTCCGCTGCGTATTTTTGGTTTCCCAGAGTAGATTCCCAGGAGTGGTATGGCTGGGTCAAATGGGAGTTCAATTTCTAGTCTTTGGAGGAATGTCCATATTGTTTTCCAGAAAGGCTGTACCAGCCGGCATTCCCACCAACAATGGATGAGTGTCCCCTTTTCCCCACACCCACGCCAGCACTTGTTGTTCTTGTTCTTTTGAATATGTGCCAGTCTCTGTGGTGTAAAATGGTATCTCATTGTTGTTTTGATTTGCATCTCTCTGATGATTAGTGATGATGAGCATTTTTTCATATGTTTTTTGGCCATTCGAATTTCTTCCTTGCTGAAGTTTCTGTTCATTTCTTCTCCCCATTTTTTGATGGGGTTGTTTGTTTTCTTCTTGTAAAGTTCTACCAGTGCCTGATATATCCTGGATATTAACCCCTTATCAGATGGGTATTGGGTGAATATTCTTTCCCATTCTGTGGACTGCTTTTGTATCTTAGTCACTGTTTCTTTTGAGGTGCAGAAGCTTTTTAGTTTCATGTAGTCCCATATATTTATCTTTTCTTCTAGTTGCTTTGTTAGAGATGTTTCATCTTTGAAGATGCCTTTAGCTTCAATGTCATGGAGGGTTTTTCCTATATTTTCTTCAATGTACTTTATGGACTCAAGTCTGATATTGAGATCTTTAATCCATTTTGATCTGATTTTTGTGCATGGTGTTAGACACAGGTCCAAATTCATTTTTTTACATGTCGCTGCCCAGTTTTCCCAACACCACTTATTGAAGAGGCTTTCCTTACTCCATTTTAGACTCGTTGCACCTTTATCAAAGATTAAATGATCATGTGTTTGAGGTTGGGTGTCAGGATACTCAATTCTATTCCATAGGTCCAAGGGTCTGTTTTTATTCCAATACCATGCTGTTTTAATTACTACTGCCTTATAGTACAGTTTGAAGTTGGGTACGGTGATGCCTCCCATCTTCTTTTTCCCGAGGATTGCTTTAGCTATCCTTGGGGGTTTATAGTTCCATACAAATTTCAAGATTGTTTGGTCAATTTCTTTGAAGAATGTCATGGGTATCCTCATAGGGACTGCATTGAATCTGTATAGAGCTCTAGGGAGTATTACCATTTTGACAATGTTGATTCTCCCCATCCATGAGCAGGGAATGTGTTTCCATTTCCTTGTGTCCTCTTTTATCTCTTGGAGCAGTGTCTTGTAGTTTTCTTTGTACAGGTCCTTTACATACTTGGGTAAGTTGATTCCTAGGTATTTGATTTTCTGTGGCACAATTGTGAATGGAATTGTTTCCTTAATATCCCTTTCTTCTCTTTCGTTATTTGTATATAGGAAAGCCACCGACTTTTGGGTGTTGATTTTGTATCCTGCCACTCTACTATATGCGTCTATTGTTTCTAGGAGTTTTTTGGTAGAGAGTTTAGGGTTCTCTAGGTATAATATCATGTCATCTGCAAATAATGATAGCTTGACTTCTTCCTTGCCTATCTGGATGCCCTTGATGTCCTTTTCTTCTCTGATTGCTATCGCAAGTACTTCCAGTACTATATTGAATAAAAGAGGTGAGAGTGGGCAACCTTGTCTTGTCCCTGATCTCAGGGGGAAGGCTTTCAACTTTTCCCCATTGAGAATGATGCTCGCTGTGGGCTTTTGGTAGATGGCTGTAACTATCTTGAGTAAAGTCCCTTCAATTCCCATTTTCTGGAGGGTTTTAATCATGAACGGGTGCTGGATCTTGTCAAATGCTTTCTCTGCGTCTATTGATAGGATCATATGGTTTTTATTTTTTCTCTTATTGATATGATGTATTATGTTGATTGACTTGCGAATGTTGAACCATCCTTGCATACCCGGGATGAATCCTACTTTGTCATGATGTATAATCTTCTTGATGAGTCTTTGGATTCTGTTTGCTAGTATTTTGTTGAAGATCTTAGCATCCGTGTTCATCAGGGATATTGGTCTGTAGTTTTCTTTCTTTGTGTTGTCTCTCCCTGCTTTGGGTATCAGGGTGATATGTGCCTCGTAGAAGCTGTTTGGGAGTGTTTCTGTTTCTTCTATTTCCTGGAAGAGCTTGAACAGGACTGGAAGTAGGTCCTCCTTAAAGGTTTGGTAGAGTTCACTAGGGAATCCGTCTGGACCTGGGCTTTTGTGTTTGGGAAGTCTTTTAATTACTGTTTCTATTTCCTCAATGGTGATAGGCTTATTCAGGTATTGGAGGTCTTCTTGTTTCAGCCGTGGGAGGTTATAGGACTGCAGGAATTGATCCATTTCTTCTAGATTCTCATGTTTCACGGCATACAGGCTCTCAAAGTAATCTCTGATGATCTTTTGGATTTCTGTGGTTTCTGTTGTGATGTCACCCTTTTTATTTCTGATTCTGTTTATTTGGGTTCTCTCTTTCCCTGTCCTTACAAGTCTTGCCAATGGTTTGTCAATCTTGTTTATTTTTTCAAAAAACCAGCTCTTGGTTTCATTAATCTTTTGGATTGTCTTTTTTGGTTTCCAACTCATTGATTTCCTCTCTAAGTTTTATTATTTCCTTTTTTCTGCCTGGGTTGGGCTCCTTTTGTTGGTCTTTCTCTAATGTCTTCAGCTGTGTAGTCAGGTTATTTATGTGGGCCCTTTCTTGTTTCCTGATGAATGCTTGCAGAGCTATAAATTTCCCTCTTAACACGGCTTTTGCCGTGTCCCACAAGTTCTTATAGTTGGTGTCTTCATTTTCATTTGTTTCCAGAAATCTTTGGATTTCCTGTTTGATTTCTTCTATGACCCATTTGTTGTTCAGGAGTGAGCTGTTCAGTTTCCAGGTGTTTGGTTTGACTCCCTGTTTCTGTGTACGGTTAACTTCCATTTTCAGTGCATCATGGTCTGAAAAGATAGCTGACACAATTTCTATCTTTTTAATTTTATTGAGGTATGCATTGTGGCTGAGCATGTGGTCTATCTTGGAGAATGTTCCATGTGCACTAGAGAAAAATGTGTATTCAGCTTTTTTGGCATGAAAAGCCCTGTATATATCTACTAGCTCTCTTTCTTCCATTTCTTCCTTCAGGGCCAATATTTCCTTGGTGAGTTTCAGTCTTGTTGATCTATCCATCGTTGATAGAGCAGTGTTGAAGTCTCCAACTATTATTGTGCTACAGTTAATGTCTTCTTTGAGGTCTCTTAGCAGTTGTTTTATGTATTTTGCTGGCCCCTCGTTGGGTGCATATATGTTTAGTAGCGTAATTTCTTCCTGGTGTACATACCCCTTAAGTAATAAGAAATGGCCTTCGTTGTCCCTTCTAACCTTTTTCAGCCTGAAGTCTATATTATCTGATACTAATATGGCCACACCAGCCTTTTTGGAGGAATTGTTTGCATGGAGAATGGTCTTCCAACCTTTGACTTTGAGTCTGTGTTTGTTCTGATTATTCAGATGTGTTTCTTGTAGACAGCAGAATGTTGGGTTCAATTTTTTAATCCATTTTGTTACTCTGTGTCTCTTAATTGGTGCATTTAGACCATTGACATTGAGAGAGATTATTGTCATCGGATTTTGTGCCATCTTTCTGTTTGAGCTTGTTGTGCTTATGGGTTTGGTCGTATTACAGTAGACCCTTCAGTCCTTCTTTTTAAGGTTGGTTTTGAGTCTATGAAGTTCCTGAGTTGTTGCTTATCCATGAAGTTGTGTATCTTTCCTTCATATCTGAATGTGAGTCTGGCCGGGTAAAGAATTCTTGGTGAGGCCTGCAGTTCATTCAGCCTTTTCACAATATCCCACCATTGTTTTCTTGCTCTGAGTGTTTCATCAGAGAAGTCTGCTGTAAATCTTAGAGATGTTCCTTTGTATGTGATTTCCTTCTTTGATCTTGCTGCTTTCAGTATTCTATCTCTATCTATAGTTTTTGTCGTTTTAATTAAGATGTGTCTTGGAGTATTCTTGTTGGGGTTTCTTTTAGCGGGTATCCTACGGGCCTCCTGGATCTTGAGGCAAGTGTTTTTTAGTTCTGGGAACTTCTCAGCAATGATGGCTTTGACAGTTTCTTCTTCATCAGGGTTTTCTTCTTGCCCTTCTGGGACCCCAATGATTCGTATGTTGTTTCTTCTGGCTTCATCCCGATTATCTCTTGTTGTCTGTTCGGTAATTGTGAGTCTTTTTTCTATCTTCTGGTGTTGTGTAGAGAATCTTTGGAACGCGTCTTCGAGATCACTAATTCTTTCTTCAGTAGCTATTATTCTGCTATGCTGGCTTTCCACTGTGTTTTTCATTTCATTTACCTCATTTTTAATATATGTCATTTCCATTTGCATTTTCCTCACTTCTTCTATCATGTCCTCTTGTATTTTATTGAGTTTGCATTCCATTGCTTCTTTGAATTCCTTATGACTCCTTAACATTTCTTTCCGAAATTCCTCATCAGAGAGGTTATATAACTCATTGGTATTGCTTGGCTCATCTGGACTAGTGCCTTCACTCACAGAGCTGGATGGAACTTTGCGTTGCTTTACCATTTTGACTATTGTAGGTTGCAAATGTGGGGTCTTGGATGACAGGATAGTACAGTTAGTAGGTGTCTGGTCTGTTTGCGAAGTTTGGGTGGGTAGCAAGGATGTAGGAACCAGGGTTCAGTGGTACCTCATGCAAGATAGGTAGTAAAAGGTTCGGCCATGGATGCGCTAGCGTCCGCGCGGTTTTGAGTTTTGGGATGATTACGGAAGCGCAGCGCCCCAAGGTTCCGAGAGTGAAACCAAGGCAGTTAGCCTTGGTTCCCGTTGATGGAGTTTCCGCTCTTCCCTGGGGCAGTTTGGGTCCGCGGAGTCGCAGGGATCACGCACACACCCACCTGGCGGGGCGGGGGGCGGAGATTTTCAGCCGGTCCCAGGAGGCGCAGCGCCCCAAGGTTCCAGAGTGAAACCAAGGCAGTTAGCCTTGGTTCCCGTTGATGGAGTTTCTGCTCTTCCCTGGGG